>PVKZ01000136.1:782832-822889 GCA_004027375.1 Macroglossus sobrinus
CACCTTTAGGTTGACAGGTAGAGAATAGAAGAAATATTAAACCTTTGTGATTTAGACAGAATGAAGAATGAGATTTTGGGCTTAAAACCCTTGTATCTTTATGTTTCGGGGCTGCTCCTTTGGAAGGACAGCCTCCGGCTAATAAACTGCCTCTAATATCAGAGCACTCAGGTTGAGTCTGGTTATTCCGGTCACAACAGCTGAAATATTTATACTATGGAAATCAGCAATGCTATAAATCAGAAGTTTTATTTCTTTTTTTTCCTCCTTTCTTTGTGTGGACAAAAAAAAATGTGGAGAGGCTCTATGTAAAGTAACCTCACAGGGTGATCTGATCATAAATTTCTAACTGGGCAGGTTATAGTGCATAGTCATGTCCAAGGCCTATAACTTCTTTAGTGCCAGCCCCGTCCATTGTTTCTGTGCATCTAGGTTAACACACCTTTGAAATACCACAAGAAATATTCCTTAGAGGGGTTATTAATCCTCAAGAGAGCACATAATCTTAACTATTCTATAATCTAGTCCCCATTTTGCTTTTTCCAATCTTTCTTATGTCTCCTCGGTAGTTTCCATTGCATAAAAGAAGCTGCAACTGTTATTCTACTGAGCATTTGAGATCTTGCTCCCTGGCATATGTGGTCAGTTTGGCTTAGATAAACTTTTATAAAAGTTCTCTACAGGTTTGGGAGTTTCTTATGTCAATATTTCCTAATTTAACTCCTTCCTTTCTCTCTTTTCTTTCTCTGCCTTCTCTACCTCCTCACTCCCCACTTTCTTTCTGTAACCATTTAGTAGCTCAACAATGAGTACAAGAAAGAATAAGAATGACAAAGAAAGAGCTGCAAACTAGAATTGAGAGGGCCAGAAACAGGAAGGAAATAGGTTCAAGAAAATGATTGCGGAGTATGGGTTAGTACTATGGTTATGAATATCTCTACTAGATAGTTCTGAGTGGGGAAGCTAAACAGGGCCAAATGATATTTACCTTCATTTCAAAGTATTTCAGACAATACACAATTGCTGTGGATAAAGTTAGAAACAGATTTATTTTGCAGATCATATGATTAGTACAATGTGAAAGAACCAGAGAATCACTTTGCTCTGTATCCAATGATCGTATGGGCTGAGGGTACCTATGGTCCACCCTCAAAAACATATTGCTCCATGATTCCTGCCTTGGAGGTTGCTGCCTTATCAACATCCATTCTAGTCTCACTTTCCTGCTTTATATCTGAATATTTTACTACTGGGCTTTACTCAAGTTGCTGAGCATCCTTATGACTTTTCTATTTTTCTGTTCTCTATCGTTGCTATACTATTGAACTCTTCTGTAAGTTTTCTACAGTGTTTTCTAGTTTTTCTATGATCTTTTCTGTTTACAAACTTCTTTAATCTCTTCTGTATTTTCACTCCCATCTGTTTTCACCATCTGCTGTCTTTAAGTACTTGAATCTCTGCTCAAAGTGTCACTTTGTAGTAGTGTATCCTTAATCAAATTAACTTCTTGGAGACTCAGTTTTCACTTTTGTAAAATGGGAGGATTTTTACCTTCTTCATAGAACTTTTTTTAAAGGTTTAAATGATGTATTTTATATAAAGTACTTAAAAATTCCTGGCACCTAAAATAATCAATAAATGCTAACTACTGTTTTAATAATGTTAATCTAAATGGAGTTTTTTACTCATTAGCATCTACCCTAAATTTATCAGTGATTACAAACTCAAATGTCTACAGGGACCAGGCAGAACATAAATGAATGAAGTGGTTGGATTGAAAAGTGGTAGAGATACTAGTAAATTGAAGAGCCTATAACTTGTCAAAAGAATCAGCTACTGCTCAACTCAAGACAATTGATATGTGGAAATGTGAGCTCAGAGTTGCCAGTTCTTTTAATTTTTCAAAAAACAGTGAAAATGAATATTTTTATAAGTAATTTATAAATGTAAAAATAATGTTGCTCAGTATTGCACTTCAAGAAAACAGGTCTATTAGCTGTATTTGGCCTGCTGTCCACCAGTTTGAAACCTCTGCAGGATGTATTTACTGAGCTATGTCTGAGCAGTTGGTTCCTTATTTATCAACAGAAAGTCTATTTTTCACACATGATGTAGCTGACTTTCTAGTAAAAATATCTAAAAAAAAATATTTTTTGGAATCAAAATCCATTTCTTCTCACAAAGTGTAACTTAACCAGAGCCAGGAACTTCAAGGGCTGGTTGCTTTGTTAATCTTCTAAAAAACCCTTTCATTCTATATCAACTATTCTGTCTAGATTATATTAGAGTGTAGAAAGTTTTGAAGACTAGCTTTACTTAATTAGAAAGAAAAGTTGAGAGAGTTTGGGGTAGTAGGACTTAGAGTTTGGTAGTCTGAGAATTTAACTGGACTTCATAGACCAAAAAGGTATTACTTCTATCTCTTGGCCATAAGATATTGGGCAAATCACTTACCTTACATGGGTGTTAGTTTCCTTATTTACAAAATAAAGGGGCTGAGTAAAATTATCTTTACTTTTCTCTTCAGAGTCATTCTGTAAAGCAATCTACGTAATTTTGGAGAAACTTGTAACTGATTTGTTTAAATCACTCCTAACTTTAGAAATATGATGTTTATTAGAGTGAAGCTAATATATCCATATAAATTCAATTAAATTTAATTCCCTTTCTTAATTTGTTAATTGAAGACCTAATATAAAGGATGTGATGAGCTACTTACTCAAGGGATTATTAAAAAAAAGGTTTTTTTCAAAGAGCTTGAAGTTTAGTGAGGACGAGAGAAGTTAGTGGTGGTGGTAGTAGGGACCAAAATCAATCACTATAAGACAAAACACAGTATTAGAAGAATGATGAGATGGATAAATTCCTCTTTTACCTCGAAGTAGGAAAAGGCTCTCTGACCCCAAATTAAAGACAATAAAAGACAATAAAAGTGGTAAATTTGACTTCATAAAACATTTTTTTGGCATAGCAAAAAAGAACTTAAAACATATACACACATACACATTCATATGTATATACATCTCATAAATAAAAGCTAAGGACAACTGACAAACTATAAGAAATATTTATAGCACATACCACAGATAAAGAGCTAATATGCCTAATACACAGAGAATTGAGGAACAAAGGACCGGAAACCTGATTAAAAAATAGAAACAAGCATGACACATAATTTGCATATGCAAAAGCAAAATATAAAAAAATAAATTTGAACTCATTTGTAATTAGAAAAATAGTAATCAAAACAACATGGAGATGTCATGTTTAGCCTAGAAGATTAGCAAAATAAAGCAAAGTATAAGAATACATTATGTTGACAAGACTGTGGGGAAACAGGTATTCTCATACATTGCTGCTAGGAATGCAAACTGGTGCAATTTTTCTGAAGGGAAATTTGGCAATACATATGCATTTACCTTTTGACCAGTGATCCTATTTTTAGGAAACTACTCTGAAGATATACCTCCAATAAGCAAGTACATATGTATAAGATTGTTTGCTGTGGCATTATTTATAATTGCAGAATGTTGAAAACAATCCAAATGTTCATGTATAGAGAATTGTTGAATTTTCTATGGTATATTCATGTGATAAAGTACTATGCAACTACAGAAAAGGATGGAAAAGCTTTCTATGGAAGGATATGAAGTAATTTCCAGTATATGCCAGCAATTTTAAAAGGCCAAGTGCAAAGGAGTATCTACATTATGCTAACCTTTATGTAAGAGCAAAGGGTATATAAGAATGTATACATGTGTTTGCTCATTTGTGCTAATGAAATAAAGAATGAAGCAAAAACTAATAAGATTGGCTTTCATCAGGGAGTGAGTAGGAAATGGGTGGAAAGAAGGGAAGAATAGGGATTGAGTAGTGAGCATTAGAAGAAAGTAAGTTCTCTGAATAAATTTTTTGTATAGTTCTTTTAGAATTCTAGTAATGTTTCTTATACTGTTTCCTCCAAAAGATTAATTAAAATTCACCACTATGTGGTAGGAATCCCAAATGGAATACAAACAGCAACAAGTGAACATAATTGTGTTACAAATGAATATTAATCATAATGAAGAGATGAAGAAGATTAAAACTCACCTAAATAACTTTGAAAAAGAGGATTTTGTCTATACACTGTGATATTAGACAAAAATAATGCATAAACACTGTACTATAGTTACTATGTTTTTTTTACAGGGTATGGGTCAAGAATTTTCAAACTACTTTATGTATATATTAGGATTTAAAAATTAAGTAAATACATTATAGATAATGAGGATTACATTTTTCATTATCAGAAAAAGAAGTTTTAAATAAGGTAAAACTAGAATAACCTGTGAAATATGGGCTTAGAACTGAAGGATTATGGTAGGAAGAATAATGGCTTCCCAAAGATATCTCTGTCCAGAAGTACAGAAATTGTGAATACATTATGCTATGTGGAAGGGGGGAATTAAAGTTATAGCTGACCTTAAATAGGAGATTATCCTGGATTTTCTGCATGGATCCAAGCATAAGGGTCATTATAAGCAAAAGAAGTTAAGTAGAAGAGTCAGAGATGGAGTGATACAATGTGAGAGAGACTTAATCAGCCACTGTTGGCCTTGAAGAAAGAAGGGGACTATGACCCAAATTTAAGAAGCTCCAGAATCAAAGGCTAGAATTTAAATAATCTGAGCAACAAAGTAAATAATGAATGATAGATCATAAGAAATAAAATAAATATTTAAGTCCATACTAATTTAAATAAGTAAATAAATGAGAGAGAAAGGACAACTTCCTTATAGAATACTATATTAATGATATTATAGAAAAAGAATAATCACCATTAATAAATACTACAGTAATAATTGTTGCAAGCAAGATCTATCAATGGATGCTAAAATTCATGAGCAAAGTGTTATGAAAAACAAAATTTGTATCATATTAAACTATCTTCTTCAAAACATTTATTAATTATAAAGGGGAAAAAAATAACTGTACAGCAAAGAAACCTGACAGACAACATCTTAACCTTATCCAGGTTAACATCGCCCCAAAGAATATATATTGGAACCATGTTCCATCTGATATGATGCACTTAAAATGGTTACAGCCTTACTTCTATGGTATTCTTGTCAGGAATATATAATTTCAATTGAATGATAAGCAAACATTGGAAAAATTCAAAATGAGGGACATTCTACAAAATAACTTTCCAATACTTTTCAAAAGTGTAAAGGTCATGAACAATAAAGAAAGACTGAGGAAATATCATAGATTGGAGGAGTCCGTGGAAGCATAGCAACTATTTGCCATGTGGGATTCTGTAGTGCCCTGGACTAGAAAAGGAACATTTGAGAAAAAATGGTAAAATTTGAAAGAGGTCTGTAATTTAATTAATAATATTATACCAATGTTTCTTTCTTGATTATATAAGATGTTAACAGCAGAGAGAGCTGAGTGAAGGATATATGAGAACTAACTGTACTATTTATGCAGCTTTTCTGTAGATCTAAAATTATTATAAGACAAAAAAAAAAAAAAAGAAGAAGAAAGAAAAAAAGCACACCATAACGACAATGCAGAAGAAAGCTTTAAAGAGTTGCATGAAGGGGAGAGCTCATTTGGAAAGACTTTATGCCAGAGGTGGTACATTAGTGTGCTAGGGCTGCCATAACAAATTACCACAGAACAGGAAATTTGTTTATTTCTCATAGTTCTAGAAGTTGAAAGTCCAGGATCAAATCATTGGCAGGACTGATTTCTCCTGAGAATTCTCTCCTTGGCTTGCAGATGGCATTCTAACCATGTGAGAACACATGGCCTTTTCTCTGAGCACCTACACTTCTGATGTCTCTTTTTCTTATAAAGATCATACCTTTATGTTACCTATTTAAAGGCCATATCTTCAAATACAATTACCTCAATGGTAAGGCTTCAAAATATGAATTTTGAAGGGACATAATTTAGTTAATAACAGGTGACAATTATGAAAGGTTGATCTTGAAGGATAAATATTAGCGGTGTCAGGGAAAATGTGTGGTTGTAATTTAGGGAATAAGTGGCCTGGTGAATTAGTTAGGATTCCCCAGAGAAACAGAACCAATAGGATGTACAGAGATATATAGAAAGAGATTTATTATGAGAGAATACCTCAGATGATTACGGAAGCTGAGAAGTCCCACTATCTGCTGTCTGCAACCTGGAGGACCAGAAAAGCTGGTGATATAGTTCCAGTTCAAACCGAAAGGCCTGAGAACCATCGGAGAGCCCGACCCCAAACTAGCAGCTTTTCTAGTCATTCAGAAATGGACTGGAGTCCATTTACCTAAATAAAGCATATGTTGCTTCCGAAATCTGAAGAGGCTTATTAGGCATTGTGCTTCTTTCTTAGTCATAGAAGGGGACGGACACAATAACTTATTTTTTACCTTGAAAAGGATATCTTAACATGCCCACATCAATAGACTCCTAGATATTTCACTGAGGTAGAAGGTCTTTGAATTTTAGTCAGATTTATTTCCCGCCCTCTGACATGCAAATATCTTTTCAATGGTTCTACAGCAGTTGCTACTTCTCACTCTCTAGGTCCAATTAGCAGAGTGTCATTACTATAACAGACTGGCATGAGATCTTGTGAAAGAGAAAAGTGATCAAGATCCCTGTGAACTAAACTATGACATGGGGCTAAGGAGTTGATATACTCCTGAGGTAGGACAGTGAAGGTTTATTGCTGGCTTCATCAGCTGAAAAAAACTGCTTCTGATGAGAGCTGTAGACAGGGATGAAGAAAAAGTATTTCCCTGATCAATAGCTGCATACCAGGTACCAGGGGATATGTTAATTTGATGAAGTAATAAAGCCACATCTGGTACAGCAGCTGCAATTGGAGTCACCACTTGGTTAAGTTTGCAATAACCCACTGTCATTCTTCAAGATCCATATGTCTTTTGCACCAGGCCAAATAAGAGAGTTGAATAGGGATGTGGTGGGAGTCACCATCCTTGCATCTTTCTAGTCTCTTACTGTAGCACAAATCTCTGTAATGCCTCCCCTGGAATGTGGTGTTTCTATTTCTATTAATTTACTATTTTTCTTGGTAGAGGCAGTTCTAATGGCTTCTACTTGGCCTTATATACCATATTGGTTCTTATTCCACAGGTCAGGGAACCAGTGTAGGAATTCTGCCAGTGTCTAAGTATGTCTATTTCTACTGAGGGAATAACTATACGCTGGGTTTGGAGACTCACTAGACCCACTGTGAGATGGACCGGAGCTACAATTTCATTGACCGCCTGACTTCCATAAGTGCATACTCTAACTGGTGAACTACAATAAAATTTAGGGTCTCCTGGAATTCGTGTCAGTTCAGAGCCAATGTCTACTAGACCCTGAACAGTCTAATTATTTTCTTTTCCCCAATGTACAGTCATCCTGGTAAAAAGCTATCAATCCCTTGAGGAATGCTGGAAGAAAGATTAATAGTATAAATTTCAAGTAGTGTACTGGAGTGCTCCTCAAAGGGACCCAGCTTCTCCTTCATTCAAGGGGTTCTGGGTCTGTAAACTGGTTCAGGTCTGAAATTTAACTGAAGGAATGTGACTCTCTGTTTTTATGAGTTAGATTTTAGTTCATTCATCCTAGAACTTTTCTGCTTATAGAGATTAAATAAGAATTTAGTAGGCTTCCTATCCATTTTTAGGAACACCATGATTAAGTAGCCAACACCACAGTTCTGTGAGGGTCAAAGTATTCTGATTACTGCTTCAACTCTGCTGTCCATTACAGTAACCATACCTACCTTGCCTTTGGCAGCTGAGCGCTGCCACTTGGCCTTTGCTACTTTTGGATCCAATTACTCTCAAATGAGTGGCTATAGTTCTCAGTATAAGGTATGACTTATAGAAGAGTAATCATGGGTTCTTTAAGAATGCTCCTCACAAAGTTAATTCTCAAAGTATTGGTTAAAGGTGAGTCTTATGGACTTTCTCACTGTGGTTGAGTGGGCCTTCAATGACAAATTCACTCCATCTTTCCAATCTCTCTAAACTTTGAATGCCTTCCTCTACATTAAACTGAGGGAGGTTGAACATTTCCAGTTTGCTCACAGTGGGCCATAGTTTGGTTCATGTTTCAACCAACTAACCAAACAAACTGTTAGAGCCCTTTCTAACTCCCCAAACTGCAATATTAAATGCAGACTCTCTTTTTACTGGGCCCATCAGTAAATTTGATTTGATCTAACTTTATGTTCTTTTTTACCATTATCGCACACCCTTAGTATCCATTCTCACACATGTTCCCTGTATTTCTGCTTACATAAATTAGAAAACTTAAGTAGTTCTTTTGGAGTGTGGCTCACCTCCTCATGGGTTACACTTTGTATTTCACCGTTAGGGGCTTGTTAGGACTTGAGTCTAATTATAGGTATAAAGGCAAAGAAGCGTAGTGGGGTGATTTCTGAGGAGAATTAGCATTGTGTTTCATGGCAAATACCTCAGAGGAGAGTATTAGCATTTCCTCAGATAATTCAGAGTTAATCCCCTCAGAGGAAGGTGGAAAGGCTGATGCCAATGCAACTGGGGTAGGGAGTCCACTTTTGCAGAGCATGAGAGGACAAAATCTGCTGAGGGTAGGGAGACCTCTTCCACTGGCCAAGAAAACTCACAGAATTAGGAACTCAATGTTCTCAGTTTCATCAAGGTCTTCTCATACACTCATATCCAATTTACAGTATCTCATTCTTCCTTAATTGATACTTTCACTTTAATAGTAGATACTCTGAGGCTGGGAGTTCAACTTGTGCTATAATTCAACTCATAACCACTGAAGTCTGCATTAGATTTTCAGCAATTTAGCCTTGCAGCTATAGGAGATAAGGCTCTTCTTCAGGGCATACATAGATTTTTAGGTTATTTAGGTCATTTATGCTTGAGCTGGAAATTTGCATCACTGAGGTCATTCTTTTCTTTCACTATTTTGTCCAGTGACATTAGGAGCAACTAACCAACATCATTATCATCCTTAGTTTACTGGAAATATTCCATGTGCAGAGTAAACCTAGCTTCTTGCTTCTTATAAATGACTGATTAGAAGTGTCCAATAAAGACATTTTGTGTATCTCTACTAGTTGTGCCATGGACTATCAGTATCTCTTTACTGATAGAGTTATTACAGTTTTTAAATATAATCAGATTAAAGAGTTAATTCCAGAAATTCTAGACCCAATTCAGAACACTCATCCTTACAGTTCTGTTCCTTTAGAACCATTCTTAGTACCAAATTCTGTATTAGTCAGGGTTATCCAGAGAAACAGAACCAATAGGCTAGATAGATGATAGATAGATAGATAGATGATAGATAGATAGATAGACAGATAGATAAATGGATAGATATAAAGAGATTTATTATGAGGCATTAGTGCATACATTTAAGGAGGCTGAGAAGTACTATATTCTGCTTTCCAGAAGTTGGAAGACCAGTAAAACCAGTCATATAGTTTCTGTCCAAACCTGAAGACCTAAGAACCATGAGGGCCAGTAGTGTAAGCCCCAGACTGATTTTGAAGGTCTGAGAACCAGGAATGTCAATGTATGAGGGCAGGAGAAAATGGAAGTCACAGCTCAAAGTGAAAAATTCACTCCTCCTCCACCATTTTGTTCCATTCAGGCCCTCAATAAATTGGATGATGCCCACACACATTGGTGAGTGTGATCTACTTTACTCAGTCTACTGATTCAAATGCTTATCTTTTCCAGAAACACTCTCACAGACACTCCGCAAAATTATGTTTTACCAGCTATCTGGGCCTCTCTTAGCCCAGTCAAGTTGACACATAAAATTTAGAGATTCAGTTCTTAAGGGGAAATGGCAACATCCATAGGTCAGGGGTGGAAGTCGGGGTGGGGGTGGAGAATTAAAGAGGGAAAGAAAAACCCCATCATACCTAGTTTAATATAAGTGTTGAGCGTCTATAGAGAAGCTGTGGTAAACAAGTCTATTATGGGAAAGTGGAGTCATATTCCTGAGGTTTTGAATTCCTCAGGCTGGCAAAAAAAGGCTATTGAGACCCATTAAGGGACTATTAAAATAATTTAGGTGAGAAATAACAGGGACTTGAATTGAGGTTATCGAAGTGAGATTAGAAGGGGATGGTTGAGAGGGAGTTTGTAGCTATAGAATTAATACAATGACTACACAATACACATTTTCATTATCTTCCTTATAACAAGCTCCAATTTTTTTTGGGTGGGGGGAGGTTAAGTATTTCTATTTAAAAACTGACATTTCCTAGTCTCATTTACAGATGTTGGGGAAAAGTTGAGTAATTTTTCAGGAAAGCTTTATTTTAAAAGAGGTTAATTAACTCAGTGGACATTCATTGGACATTCATTGTTGCTATTTACTATCCCTCCCCCTCTTTTCTGCCCAGAACATGGACATCATGCCTGGAAATGGGATAGGCATTTTGGATTATAACATAAAAAACAAAAGCCATATACAAGAATGATTTAGCAGAAAGACTGGGGGAATCCTGTTTCTCTGATTCTGTACTAGCCCAGGGCCACTCACTTTCAGGTATTTACTTATGTAAACATGAAAAAAATTACTTAATGATTAAAATCACTGATTTTTATTTTTTCTTTTTTGGTGAGGGGAGGAGTGGTTCTTTTAGTTGTATCTGATTCTTACAATTGAATGTAATCCTAAGTAATAAAGTGAAGCTGAGTGAATAGAAAATGGGTGAATAGAAAATTAAGAGTGCCATTAGGAGAGAAAGAAAAATAAATAATTTTAATGAAAGTTTATTTATTTATTCAACTATTAATTAAATATTTGTTTTGCCCCTACTATGTGCCAGGCACTGTTCTAAGGACTCAGAATTGAATGGCAAGCATGTGGACAATGTCCCTGCTCGCATGTTGGTAGAGACAGACAATAACAGCAAGAACAATAGGAGAACCAGAAAAAAATATTTAATTGCAATAATCACTAGGTGAAGACTTAACACAGAATGATATTAAGTTAATAAGTACTAGGTGGCTCCCACAATAAAGCTCTGTGAGACACATTGAGTTGATGAGTTTCTGGGCCATATTAGTGAAAGCTTTTAGAAATGTGAATTTAAAGATTGAGAAAGGAATTGGGCTAGACATTTCATATGGGGAGTTTTGAACATAAAGATGATAGTAGAAACAAGTAAGGGTCTACACAAGAGTGAATAAAAACATTTAGGGTAGATAAAAATGAAAAAAATTTCATTCAAAGTTATCAGAAGAATCTGGGAAGTACTGTGTTCTGAACATGTGTGAAACGTTTTAGAAAACTGTGTCATTAGCATTGCAGAAACATTAAAGTAAAAGAGTTCAAGGAAAGACCACTGAATTTGGACTTTGGCAAATTTGTAGCAATTAATCATTAGTAATATGTGAAGAACTATTTTAAAAATAAACATGTGGTAAGAAATTAAGAAAAACAAACATGGACCATTCTAAACTCTTTCTCCTCCTCTAACACACACAAATATGGGTGATGAAGGCATAGTATCTTTTTAAAGCTAGGACTGTACATAACATGACTCTTCATTTGACAGTGTTCAACTATTTCATCTAAATGCTGACACTGGCAATTTACAGTGGCCCATAATATCCCCTGAATTTATTTGATTCCTGTACCTCATATGATAATTGCTGGGAGAAACAGCATGTCGAATCACTCAGTTATGTAAGGGTGGTATGTTTTATGACTTACTCATCTCATAAAACAAAGATAAATTTCTTCTTACAGTTGGAAAAAAAGCCTTAAGTGGAGTAAAGCTTTAGACTGACCTAAGGCTCCAAGATTATAGGTCCATTTTATTCCCTCTTTAAATTCATGGGACAACTCTGTGAATTCCCCCACAGGGTGTGAAATCTTAGTTTAGTCAGGTGTTCATGTCTTTTCATGTAATTAAGCAATTATTTTCAAGTGGATTAAAATTTTTAGAAAGCTTTGACAAATGTTAGTAAGAATAGCACCCTGTATTTACACTGATTCTTAATCCTAGTTGTTCAAAGAGTGCTTATCAGTTGAAGATATGGCAAATATTAGCATTTCTACTTTGAAGACAGAGAAATTATGTGATGCACTTGATTTGATACTGAAAGTAAAAAATGAGAGAAGCTGGACCAGAGCTTTTATTTATTGTTTCTCCATTCTCCATTAACACTTTTCTCTCTTTTTCATCTTTCCCATACCAATAAATCCATGTAAGTATTTTGAAGAAATAATTTGAAAAGAGTTGTGGTTAAATTCTTAATTGTTTTTAAAAATGCTGGTGGAGAATGGTGATTGTTGCTATGGATTACCATCGTACTCTGTTATCAGCCAATTACTGACTGATTATAATACTTGCTATATCTTACAGCCATATTTTACTAAGTTTCTTAAAACTCTACCAACTAAAACATATAATCTAAGTTAAAAATAGTATTTTTGTAGTAGAGATACAGCTTAAGTTAAATCCCTATTCTCCCCTTTTCAAGGATCTTCATGTCTGTCTGTCTGTCTATCTATCTATCTATCTATCTATCTATCTATCTATCTATCTATCTATCTATAATCTGTATCTCTATCATCCAAATATTACAGTCTCCATGAAAAAGGTAGATTGCTCATGTAATGGTCAATTTACCAGGTGAAACATAAAGGAGAACCCTTCTCAACCAGGTGTTTATGCTGACTCATTCAGTGTTAGGTTCCACATAATCAAAGTTTCCCAGATCTCATGTAATGTGAAATTCTCTTAATGTAGAGGTCTTGTACCCCTACCTTGTTGGTTCATCAGATTTAAATAGACAAAGAGCACTGACTGGTTGTGTGAAATGATGCTACCACGTCATTATCAGTAGAGAAGAGTGTACACACATTTGACAAGTATTTAACTAGAATTAAAGAGTGTATTGATCTGAACTAGAGTGATTGCTCCCATTTAAGGAACAATCTCATGATCTTTAGCTTATTCAAAGGAACTTGAATCTCTTAAGCTAACCTTCACAACTTTGTTTGGTAAAGGAAAAAAGGTTTCTAGTGAGATAAGCAGAATTGCTTTATGAAGAATTAGAATGTAGATGAAGTGGGACAGAATAGACTGGCATAATTTCTCCCACACTTAGAGATGACAGATAATATGTAAAAGGAGAAAGCTAAAATAGCTAAAATAGGACACACTTGTCCATAGAACTTAAACAGAATTACAAACTATTGCGAGGTGCTAAAGTTATGGGGTTTTCAGGAGTTTGTGTCTTTTGGTTACAGGGAGCATGAAACTGCATTGAAGGTAGAGTACCAGAGACAGAATTATCACTTGAAACTAGGAGCCTGGTGGTTCTCTCTGATGAAGGAGGCTAGAAAGAGTTGCTAATGACAGTTGCCTAGGGCTTTGCTAAACTGGATGGCTGTGGAAGCAGGAGGATCCAGATTAGCTTTAAAGAGGGATCTGAGCAAAGCAGTGCATTTATTATTGTCATAGGCAGAGGTTCTAAGCCTATAATAAAAATTTCTGGGCTGATTTCTTCAGAAAATTATGCAGATGGACCCCAAAACTGCACATTTGGAAGGAGTAAATGAATTGGAGGAGAGAGGAAGAATACATGCCTTTAAAAATGAGTCTGCAAATCAAAATTACACACTAAATCAAATACAACTTAAAGAAAGAATTAATAACTAGGAATTTGTACTGCTGAATTTACCCAGAACATAATAAACAAAGACTTCAAGTATGAAGGTATAGTTAAGACCAAAGGAGACCAAATTGATAAGCTCTAACTTGTGTAATAGTTATCCAGAAGAATTAAAAAACAAAGACATCAAAAGCAATTGTGAAGAATTTTCTAGAATTGTAGAAAACTATCTGGCTTTAACTGTTCTAACAATGAGCTGAGGGTTATGAATTTAGCTATGCAGGAAACAACTGAGTTTTTAAATTAAAAGTATACTTTTGCAATGAGTAAGACTAATAAAAATACATTTATTTCTAGAAATAATATACTAAAAGGGATAATTAAACTGATTTTAAACTTCTCTCAGTAATACATGCCAGAAGAGAAAGGAGAGTAATATTTTTAAAGTTCTGGGGCTAAAGCATCATTCAAAATGAAGGCAAAATAAGTTGCTTTTTAAGAAAAACACTATACTAATTGCCAACTATAGATTTTTCTGAAAGAATTACTAAAGAGTGTGCTTCAGTAGGAATAGAAGTAAACCCAGAATGATGCAGAAAGAGGGAGAAAAATATAATGTGAACTGGCCATTCTGGTCCTAAGAAACTATCTTTTAAGAAAAAAATAAAATCAGAATTATGCTATACAAGTGTTTCACTTGAGATTGGTTACTATTCAGCTGCATTCAATTATAACTTTGCTATCAAAGAAAGCTCTGCATTACCTGCTAATTCAGAATGATTTTCAGACAATTCCCAGAGCCCCTAGTAATTTCTCTTCCAAATCCATCAACTTTCTAGTCCTACAGTTAACTGGTAAGATCATTTAAAAGCAGCTTGTTAATCAATTCTTGCTAATACTATCTGCTAATGTTGTATATGGTAGATGTTTATTAGTGTGGAAATAACTGAAAAAATTAGGCAAATTCAATCATGTTGAGTAGGTTATAGCTCTGAAAATTAAGTAAAATTGGTACAAAAGTAAACACACACACACACACACACACACACACACACACACACACACACACACACTGCACACAGAGTTTGAAACAAAGGAGTTGAAGGCTAAGACAGGAATGAGATGATAGGCATTTCAAGTCAGAAGTCTGCTAAGGTAGAGAAGGGGACAAGAAATTGATCCAGAGTCTAGCTAGGTCTAGTTCAGGAAAATTAGAGACTAGTTTCAGGAAAATTAGAAAAAGTAAAAAGCATTGGCCCTAGGCAAGGTGGTGTCCAGAGATCAGTCTTCAGACAACAGTGTTTAAGGATTGAACAAACATTTGTTAAGTACCTCGTATGGTCTGCTACCTGTATTAGGTGCTAAGGAGAAATACAGAGTTTGGAAGATAAAACCATGGCCTCTAGAGGCAATCAGTTTAGTAGGAAGACAAATATACATAAATAATTTTACAAGGCATGCTAAAACAGTGGTTGAAAATAAGTGCTAAGAAAATTGAAGAGAGGAGAATTAAATTCCAATTAGGAGTAATTAGGAAAGTGTTTTAGAGGAAATTGGTTTAAATTGGATCTTAAAAAATGAATAAGAAATTTATATCAGCCAATGGGGGTGGGCTTTCTAAGCAAAGCTACATAGGTAAGAAGCACAAAAAAATAAACCTTAAGATTCAGCTGAAAATATTCTCAGCTGAGCCTATTTACTTACCTTTTCCCAAGACAAGGACTTATCTTTGTTGGAGACCTCATCAAGTCCCCAGAAAGAAGCAAATAGATACAGTCGAATAGAGGAAAAAGTGAAGTGACCAGGAGGACAACAACTCTTGAAAGAATGGAGGCAAGCAGAGAAATATATATGTATATACAATATTCTTTTGTCTGTTTAAAAAAGTTTATAAGTAACATCAGTTGTTCCTATCATTCTGTAATTTTTTTCCACTCAACTTTCTTTTTATGGTCTCTATACTTCTTATAGCTCTGGCTCATTCATTCCATCTTTCTGCTTACCCGTGTTTCAAAACAATGTTTTGTAACATTGCATTGCAGAAATATCCTTCTACTTGTCTTCTTATACAGCCATGGAAGTTTTTCTAGAGAATATTCCTAAAAAAGGAATAACTGAGGCATTGTATATATACATTTCCAACTTACTAGATATGGTCCTTTGTTCACTTTAATCTTTTTATGCTCACTCTCCCCAACTCATCTCTTCTCCTGCCACTCACATGGTAGGTAATTAATAGATATGAATAAATTTTCAAATAGTCATGGGGATGTAAAGTATAGCATAAGGAATATAATCAGTAATATTGTAATAACTATGTATGGGGTCAGATGGGTACTAGCTTTATCAGGGTGATCACTTTGCAAGTTATCTAAATGTCTAGTCCCTATGTTGTATACCTGAAACTAATATAATATAGTATGCAAACTGTAATTGAAAAAAAATTATTAAAAAATAAATTTTCAAGGTGGAAGGAATTGTAAAATTTGCTAGGGGCTGAAGGTAATGAGAGCAAATAGAAGACGAACAAGAAAAGAGAAGGAGAAATAAAGAGAGACTTTAGTTAACTGACAGTCATCTTGCACTTTGGAACACTGGGCCTCAGTCTGCCAGTGAGCGGGTAGAGGAGTGTCTGGAATGGAGGCTGTCTGGGAGGCAGCAGAGCTCGTCCAGAGAGATTAAAGAGCTTACTTAGATTGGAGCCATGCTCCGTGGAGCATGTGTGTTCCTGCCTGAAGGCCTGAGTCAAATCTGGCTCCTATTCAAACTGAGTCTCAATCTCTGGCTTAAAAATGAGGTAGCAATAAAGATAATTACCTCTGGATATTGTGAAGATTTAGCTAGAAAAAATTATGTGAAAGTGCCCCATGTATGTACTTTATATGTAAACCTTTAAATGGTTTATCCCCATCTCATGCTCTTTCTTTTCTAGTTTTTCAGTTTCAGTCCCATAAACTGTTTTTCAGATATCATACTCTTGGTCTCTTTAATATAACGTTTGTACTCCTCTTTAATATAATGTTTGTATACTTTTAAGTGTGGAACACAGAATTGATCAATATACTCCAGGATTTGATCAACCATGTAGAGTGGACCAAAATATCAATTGCCTGGTTTTGTATATTACATAACAGCAATTCATTTTAATATCAAAGCAATTGTGGCAGCCACTACTAGTGTTAACTTAAATTGGGTTAAAAAAAAATCAGCTAAAATCCCCAAGTGTCTTTGATATATCTTGCGATAAAACTATATTTTTGAGGTATGATAGTTAGGTATTTCTTTTTTTTAAACTCAATTGCAATACTTTACATTTATTCCCATTAAAATTAATTTGATTTAATCTGGCCTTTCTCGATTGTGAGAAATTGTTATTAATATGTGTATTATTCTTTCTTTCTAAAACAAACTTTTCTGGCTCATTTTATGTTCTGTTCACTTAGGAGCAAGAACAGAAAGAGACAACTTATCTTTTATCTTTCTTTCCACCTCCAGCTCTTCTCTCTACCTGAAATATTCCTTCTTCAGCTGTCTCCATAGCCAACTCCCTTCTTCTTTCAAGTCTTCCTTGAGCTTTGACTCCAATTTCACCTTTTAATGAGGCCTTCCCTGACCACCCTTGGATAATACAAAGAACATATTGTAGGTAATCAATAAATATTAGTTGGGCAAAATGGCTATATTTCAGGCTACTATTGATTGGGATAAATTAATGTAGAAGCTTTTTGTCACACTGGTAATGCAAATGCCTCTTGAATTCCCACAATGCATGGCTCATCACTTTTAGTTTTCGATATTTTGATAATTTGCTTGTTTTTAACAGATATTTTAGTGAGAAACCAAAAATGGCTGAATCAGGGAATGTTAGATACCATTTTATACCAGTTATGTCAGATAGTCTTTATATGTGATAAATCTCCAACCAAGTCACTGATAAAAATATTGATTAGAAGAGGCCAAATACAGAGCCCTGAAGTACAGCTTCTGTAATCTCCCTTTAGTCATTTATCTCTACGCTTTTATTATAGTCACTTATTCAGTTGATATTCACCTGGTGGAACCATTATTCATCTTGCATTTCTCTCTGGGGGCTCAAAAAATATGATGATTAAAATTGGCGAATATGGGATTGCAGACCAATAACAATAAGTGGTAACATTTATTGAATATATATTATCTGTTGGGCACCATGCTAAGTTTATTACACAGCATATTTTATTTAATCAATTTATACCACTTTTTTTCCTTTTTTTTAAAAAAAATATAATGAGTGAAATCATAAAGCTAGTAAATGATGGAATGAATCTTTGACCCCAGATAGTTTGACTCCAGAGTCTAATCACTGACTCTATTATTCTGACTTCTTGACAGATATATTCTGTTGTGGATGTCCCTGACTCAATATCCTAATTTTTCTGACATCAAATATGTTTGGAAGGCCTACTATGTGCAAAGACATGTGCTTGGAAGGAGGGAAACAAACATGAAAATGACCTGAATCCTACCTCTAAGGCCTAAAAGAAGGAATTTAGAATTGTGGAACATACAGCACAAGTTTTATTTCTATCTACTGTAGTTATTTTCTTTTTTCTTTTTCTTTTTAAATTTAGTAAAATCCTTGCCTTTATGCCAATGATACTTGATTCTAAAAACCTGTAGGTAGCCAATAAGCACAAAAATTCAGGATAAATACACCTCTCCTCAGATGTTTCTAAAACCTAGAAACTAGGGACACTTTCTTGATGGAGCTTACTTATTTATAGCTCCACATAAATGCCAACCATTTGAACCATGAGAGTAGCTGTGCTTAAACGGATACCCTTGACCTGCTGCCAAAGTGCTCTCTTTGATCTTGTGAGACTTTTACTAAGTTCTCATGCGATCTCATCTCACTGCCCCTTAACTAAAAGCAATTTTCATGTTTTATATTTAATCCATTTGAGGCACTGAGCCAGGTGGTGAATTAATTACTTTCGTAGGTAGAGAAAATATCCCAACTTCATTATTAAATTTAGCTAAAGTTAGAAACTTTTTTGAAGGCTGCATTTATATCATTTAAGCTTTTACTTCATTAAAAATATGTCTACAAGACCGAGTAGTATGGTTTAATGGCTAATTCCAAATGTTTTGAGATAAAGATTGTTTTAATCACAGGTAAAATTATGAAAGGCTATATTTGTTTGTAGTTTCTTTTTGAGGCAATGACAAATTTTCTTGGCAGTGCTATGGCTATGTAGTCTTCATAATTGGAGGTAGACAGGAAAAAAATCTAATTTAAAGTTTATGGAATTTACATGGAGAGTTACTTCAACACACTGAACAATCTGGAGAGAATATTGTTATGATAGTACTTCTCTGAAAAGGAGAGGTGAATGAATTAAGAAAGCTCTGAACTTGAAGTCAGAACACAGTTCTAAATCTTGTTTCCAGCACTAACTTGAAATGTTACCTTAGCCAAGCCTCATAATATTGCTAAATCTCAGTCTTTTTTGCTTGTAAAATAGGAATAATGATAATTTCTCATTATTCTGGGACTCACTGTAATAGTTACCAAATTGTCTGTATTGGGGTACGCACTTAAAAATGTTATGAGTTTTTGAGTCTTAACATACTTTGCAAATTATTGTGGTTCTTGATGCACTGGATACTACTGTTGAGGCTGGAGAGGAGATGAGCATTATCATCTTTCACAAATGGAGGAACAATATTTTAAATGACCTAAACTTCATCATTCGGAAAGAGGCAGAGAACCCTCCCTATGAGTTTCTGTTCAATCACATGTAATACAGTAATAGAAGAAAAGGCCTCTCTTAAATCAAGTAAGACTGTATCTTCCTTAAGTGATTGAATGCACACTTTGACTATGTAAGCATTTCCAGAAGAAGGTCATTGTCTATAAAATTAATTTTTATTTTTGACTTAACAATGCCTGCAAGCCATTAGAACTTGGTAAAAATCCCACGTGTTTAGTTAGGGACTGGCTTGATTGATGAAGGTTTGACAGGAGTTGGAGGATAAATCCTTGCATTTAGGGATAAATGCTTGCATTTAGTAATAAATCATTGAAGTGTACCTTAGTCCTGGGTAGAAACTCACTCTCCATCCAGACATCTAATATAAAGTAAAAAGTAAAAGCTATTATCTAAATATAGCTAAATAATGAAAGCCCTCATGTATCGTATACATAATAGATGCTCAATAAATTTTGCTAATTTTGTGAATAAAAAAATAATCTTTTTTCTTTTCAAAATTTTCTAAATAGTTCTCCCTTAATACATATAGGTTTAGTATACACTAAGTATGAAAACTTTATTTTCTTATCTATTTTTTTATTCTGTCTTCACATATATCAATTTAGCTTTGTTTTGTGTAGCTTTTACTTTAAAAATAATTTATATATAATTTTAGATCAAATTTACATTTTCAGACTATCCACATTACACTCCTTGAGATGCTAAAATAAACTATTCCTCAATACCCACAAATCCATCCTCCAAGAATCACTAGAGTGTGTTTTATCATTAGTCTGTATTATATATGGGTGTATTTTGTAACTCGCATTGCTAATATATTTAACATGTCTTCTATAAATTATAGTTAGAAAGTGATTCTAGAAGAAAGAGGTAGTACTGAGGACAAATTCTAGTGTATAAGGCCAAGAAAGCTGGGTTCAACTTAAAATGTGGCTAAAGGAATCCATATTTTAAATAATAAATATTTCAAAATTAAAAAAAATATATATAAAACAATAATCATTTATAATTGTGTAAAATTATTTGATTTTAAAGAAAGTCTGTACTACATGTAAGACCAAGTTTGACAATTTGAGTTTCATTTCCACCTAAAACCTGATACACTTGCAGTAAACTATGTTGTATTTGGCTTTCTCTTTTTAACATGTCAGTGTTATATACTAGAAAATACTTGATAGATACAGTAAAAAAATTATTTAACCAACATTTATTGGTGATCTGAAAAGGTAAAGAATCTTGAAAAAATATTGAAGAAAAAAAGCACTGACCTAGGTCAGGACTTAACAGGGGCTGACAATCTAATAGAGGAGATTAAATAAGAAGAAAAAGAATCTAAATATGAGGCAAAATGTGGTAAGTATGCAAATAAAGTGTTAATGAAGTTTAAGAGAAAGTGGGATTTTTTTTTCTTATGGGAAACGGGGAAGGGGAGAAGGAGGAGATTAACAAACTCAATGGAGGAATTGTCTTTTGTGCTGGCTCACCAAAGATGAAACAGTAGCGAAGAGTGTATTTATAAGCCTCTCATTGCCCATTGTGCAGCTCAACTATTTATCAATTAATCTCACTCTTTTCCCTTGGAAGCTAAGATTCCTTATATTTTCCCAAACTTGCCATTCCTCTATGCTCTGGCACAGGCTGCTTTTTTTCTTGGAATACCTTTTCTCCTTATTATTTCTTATAAACTCTCATCCTTCCTCAAGACTATCCTGAAATCACTCTACCTTCTCTTTCTCCAGTCTCCCAAAGTTTGGTCACTTCTTCCTCTGTGCTTTTATAAATTTAGCCCACTCCCTGTTATAACAGTCATTACTCTGTTGTGCCATCAATTTGTTCATCTTGGGAGGTTCAAGAAACATGAGTTATCTTTATATAACTATTTTTTATCACAATGCTTGACACTAAGAAAATAACACAGTTTAGTTACATAAATAAATGAGAAGATGATTAAACTGTGTTATCTGTCATTATAATATTAATTTGCATTTCCCTAATGATTAATAATGTTGGACATCTTTGAATGTGCCTTTTGGGCATTTATATATCTTTTTCTTTTTTGATCAAGTATCTGTTCAAATTTTGTCGGCCTATTTTTTTTGGTTTCTTGAGATTTTGGCTAACTTATAGTGATTGATTAGACTGCACCCATGATCATTTCCTTACTTCTTAGGGTGGTAGATTTCAAAATATAGCCACATTTTTTTTTTTATTCTTTGAAGTGACATTGCCAATTATCCAATCAAGAATGAAGTAGAGAGTATTTTCCCATCTTCTTGAATTTGAGCTTGCCCTGTGACTTTCTTTGGCCAACAGAATGTAGCAAAAATGACACCGAGTGACTGCCTAGGCAAGGCATAAAGAGGTCTTAACTCTACCAGAGACTACCAGAAGAACCCCCCTATCATTCAATCATTTATTGGATTGGGGTAGGGCAAAACTAATGCTGGAGTATTTACTACTTTCAAAGGCAGAGGTTGAATGGAAACACAATCCTATCTCATGACCATCATTTGAATTATTTACAAGACAGAGTAAAACTGGAGAGAAAAAAATATAATTTTATAATTTCAGGTAGCATAGAGGTAATTCTAAGGAGCTATAGTCTAGCCTCATGATAAAGTGGTATTTAGAAAGTTCTCTAATAAAACGAGTGAAAGAATTAACAACTTGCAATATATATACAGTGGTACAAAGAATATGGTACTCTTGGAAACAGTCCCAGATATTATCAAAACACAATAAGTGCTCATATAGATGCCAAATAAAGTAAAAATTTCAAAGCCTGGAGTGTTTTGACAAATGTTTATCTTCCTTTGTACAATCTAGAAAATTTATTAAGTAGACTTTGCACATAATACAAATAAGTATTCTATCCTTGGGAGATAAAAAGTTTTGAGAGTGTTATGTATAGATAGGGTAGACCCTCAAACATCTGCTGACTGGAGGAGCTGTTATTTTTCTGTTATCTTCCTCTGTTTGCTAAGCACTATCATATTTTTAATCTTATACAGTTAAAAATAGAGAAATGTGACTAAAATATTTTTGAGGCAAATATACAGAATCACAAAAACCACCATATATATATTGTATACCTATAGCATTTGGTCTTCCTAGGTGGTCTCCCATCCAAGTACTAACCAGGCCTGATCCTGCTTAGCTTCCGAGATCAGACAGATTGAGTGTATTCAGGGTGGCATGGCTGTAGACTAAAAAAAACCCCACTGTATATTTAAAGCTTTTATCTAGAGAAATGGCACCTGTGAATTAGTGGTTGGATCATATAGGTATTCTAAATAGCATTTTTAGAAATTTATTTAGCACTAAATTATATTTCTCATCCATCAGACAATTAGAACATAACATACATGTGGAGGAGGGGGGAAGAAATTATCTATCAAGTATATCTCAAGGCAGCTGGCAAATGTCCAGATCTTGGAGGAACCTAGTTAGCACCCTGTTATAACTCTTGCAAAAGTAATTTTCTTTCTGAAATGGAAAATTAATGTAATGTTCCTGAAGGGAAACATTTAATAATAATTAAGTCAAGGCATAAGGCACTTGATTCCCTTCTGTGACTATAGTCCCAATATATTAGTAACCCTGTGGCTCTACTCGTAACTAGATTGTGGTTCAGAGACTAAATCAATCAACCATAAAGTTCTGTTACTCTCCTTTCACCTGTTTCATATGATAATCAGAATTGAATTCATGAATATTGCTGAAAAGTATAATAAACTTGTTTTTTCAAATTTTTAAAAATCAAAACCATGTAAAAGTCTACTAACTTTACTCCATACTAAAAGAACAAAGTCACTTTAATGAGTTATGTTAAGACCAAATTCTGGTTAATATATTTCAACATATTTAGGCCATCATAATGAATTAGACTTCTCAAACAGAGAAAGAGAATTTACATTTTATATGAAAATTGTTTTGCAAGAAAATACTATATCAATAACAAAGAAAACTTAGATATTCAGAAAATTCTATTCCATTATTATAAAACCATCAAGTAGAAATATCACTTAATGGAACTTAACAAATAGCACTTAATAGAAGAGTAGATATGTTTCAACAGATTAAAGGTTACATCTTAAAAATTTTCTTTTGTAATTTTTTTCTTAATTTGTTACATTTTGAGCTCTGGTTCTATTTAACTCCACATGCTTACCTCAGTTGTGGAATCTTCAAATCATCTATTCTAACTTACTACCTATGAAGCAGTCTCTTACTACCTATGAATCAGCCTGACAGAGCTGATTCCACTTATGCAACATAGCCCTTCAACTATTTCTCAGCAAAGTTCATGGCATGAGAAGATTTGTCTTATAGAAAGATTGCTTTGGCTGCAGTGTGTAACAAACTGAAAGGGCATAAAACAGAAGGAAATCCAGAAAGAAACTAAAGTATCATATTATAAGAAAGAGACAAAGGGAACTACTGGTTTCACATTACCAGGGGATCCAGTTCATACCAATGTGAATTTGATGTGGTTGAGATGATAATTAAACGGGCTAACCATTTTGGAAACAATTTAAAATTACTACCCTACTACACACAAAACACACCAAAATAAACTGGAGACGAATTAAAGATTTAAAAATAAAAGTGAAAAATTAACATACTAGAAAAATTATAGGATGATTTTAGAAAAGTCTTGAAATGAGAACACCTATTCTTAGCATTATATCAAAACCAAAAGTACGTATAAGAAAAGATTATAAAACCTAATCATTTCGCAAGTATGAGTCTCAGTCTCCAAAATTAAGTATATATATAGTCAACAGCTTTGTTACCTTAAATTAATCTAATTTCAATCTCCTAACAGATTGTCAGGAAATTCCAACCTTGTTATACTTGATGCCCTTTTGTCTTCCTCAAGGTGGCACCAAAATCAGAGAGGCTTATATGGTTCTTATGAAATTATGTGTGTTGCAGGGTGGAGTGATGCAAATGTAGATTGATGGAATGCAAATGTAAGTGCTTTTAATTTCCAGAGAATTTCTCATGCTGTCATTCTCAGTATTTAAGTCCTTGGTTGGTCCTTGAAGTCAGGTAACTCTCTATGGCTTCTGTGTCACACAGGGATTAAGGGAACAAGCCTCCTCTGCCTGTATCTGTGATACAATTCTCTTCCCTGGGATCCCGCCACCTCCCCTGTGTGCTGCCTGAGGCAGCTCTGAAACTTGTGCAAAGCTCTTTGCAGTAGAGGGGAAAACCCCACTATAACTCCTGTTTCTCCACTCTGCTCTCCTCGCCCACCTCTCCTCCCTCTTTTTCTGCTATCATGAACTTTGATAGTGAATTTCAAAGTACTCAAATTACTAATAATTGCAAAAAGATTTAATATTTCTTCAAGGGCAAGGAAACCATGGTTTTCAAATTCTCTTAGGAAAAAATATTTGTAAAAAAAGAGAAGAACTAAAAGATTAGTTTTCTATTTGAAACGGTCTTTACTATCAATCATAACTACAATAAATTTTTAAGCTTCTATATAGAAAAAAATCATGGCAAAAAATCCTGAAAAATAAAAAAATGAGGGGAATTACTGCAATTTATATAATAAACAGGGAAGAAGTTTTTACAAATGAAAACACAAAAGACAGTATCTCACAGAAAATTTGACAAAGAACACAAAAAAGCTATCTAGAGGAAGAAATACAAATTATCAATAAATATGAAAAATTGCTAAAATTTAGAAATTCTATAAATGTAAACTAAAGTAACAACTATCATTTCATACTGATCATATTGGCATTTTTTTCTTTTTATGTCAGACCCAATATTTAGTCTAGGACTATGATGAAACAAGTTATTCACCTCAAGCAAAATAAATAATATTTTAATGAAAATTAATAAAACAATCTATAATGAAAAAAATCCCAAAATTTTAAATAGAGACAGGATCCAGCCCTTTACTAATATGACCTTAATTCCAGTCCTGCAAATATTGGTAAATATCAGGAGAGGTAAGCACTCATATGCACTGTGAATGGGCTATAAGTTAGTGGAGAATTTGGCAATGTACACCATTGAAATACATATAGCCCATGATATAAAAATGCCACTTTTAGGAATTTATCATAATAAAATTATATGATAAATGAATCAAGGTATTTACATATTAATGTTCATTTAAACATCGTGTAAAGGAACACAACATAGAAAAGAATGATAAACAATTATTCAAATAAAGTATACCATAGTCATTTAACAGAATAATAGTTAGCAATTAAAAATGATAGTTATGTTTTTACATAGAGACTTGAGCCATGCTATATAAGTAACTGAAAAAAGCAGCTTTTATTCTTTGTAGGCAAAATAATAGACAGTTTGTTATATGTATACATCTATCTATCATCTAGTTATCTTTATATACAAATGAAAATTTAGGAAAATGAACTCCAAAGTGTTAATTGTGGTTATCTCTGAGAGTAGAATCTAGGGTCCATGATTCTTTCTAACTTTCTGTACTGAGGAAATTTCTTCTGATTTCTAGTTGTTTTCACCAAACTGGGGGAATAAGGAGAACTTTGCTGAGAGACTGCCTATCAAATGAATAATTATCATATGATGATCCTCACATCATGAGGAAAAATTTTAAAAGCTATTCAACTTATTTATTGCCACCTCTAGAAGATGGCATCCAAAAATCTCTAATGGGAGGACTATGGCAATTTCAGTCCTCAGGACTTTTCCATAAGGATCCTTGTTCTGTTTTGTTTTGAACAAATATGTATTCAAGTTCTGGATTTCATTCTAATTTATCCTTAAACGCTGCAATAATGATCCCTCTCCCCCATTTCTAAAGTAATGGGGGATTTCTTATGACTGACATATCTCAATTTTATAGCTAAGCATTCTCCTATGCCAGTCCTTTAACCACAGTTGAGAAGAGGAAAGAAAAAAACAAAGCCAGCACCATGTACTAGAGCTTTGGGGAAAGCCTAGTGTTGTGGAAGCCAAGCTAGAGGAGAAAGTTATAAGAAAATGATGAGCAATGCCAAACCCTATAAAATTTAAGGGCATGAAGACTAAGTTTAGATTGTCTGATTAGAAAACTGAAGATTATTGAGCACTTTCAAAGGTACATGTCGAAGTAAAATGTCAGCTGAAACAATGGGGTAAAATAGTGGGTTAAGAACAAAGACAACAGGGAAAGAACATGCTAAGAACCTTAGAAATTGAGAAGAGAAGGAAAAAAAAGAAAGTACCAAGACAGAAAAAAAAAAAAAAAAACTATGAGCATTTAAAAAGCTAAGAGAGAGCAAAATATAGTACAGTGATGTATTACAATGAAAGTAAATAGAGGAAAACAGTCCGGGGGGATATAGGACTGATTAGGATCTAAAACAAAATGTGAATGTGTGTGCAAACCACCTGGGCATCTTTCTAATGTCCAGATTTTGATTCTTAGGTCCAGAATGGGTCCCAAAATTCTGCATTTTGAACAAGTTCCCAGATAATGCTGATGCTTCTGCTTTTCAGACCACACTTAGAGAAACAAGAAGCCCAGCCTCAGTGCTACGTCTTGGAAAAGAAGGGAGACACCTCTTTCTCTGAGATTAAATTAGAAAAAGAGACACAATAGTTTTAGAAATCAAACTCGAAGAGAACGGATGAGGAAGTTTATGCTAAATGACTTTTAGCTCCTCCATAAATTAGGGGTGAGCTCATTTCTTGAGCATGAGAGAGTGTGGGAAATGAGTTTGAAAATAGTGGGGAAGTTTTGGATGAACTGTTGTAAGACGCTTATTAAGAGATCAAGAAAAGATGAACTGTTTTTTTGGTGAGGTGTATTAATAACATAATTAAACCATGGAATGAAGTGTGGGCTTTAGGAAAAGGAAGTAAAGATGACTTTCTCCAATTAAAATTAATGAGATAAATTTCACCTATGGTGGCCACATTGTGCTTGCTAACGACTGCCTTAAAAGGCTCTAGGAATGCAGTTTACCCCATCACCTACACAGTTGAAGCAGCCTTCCCCAAATTTAACTCAATCGTCTAAACAATGTTCACCAAATGAATAATATAAAAAATACAGCTACTAGTTGTAATCGGGCTCCCCAGAAACAAACAAAAAATATGGAAAAATGAGAGCCTCCAGATTGTTTACTATATGGGCAAAGAGCAGTTTTCAATTTTTTCAAGTTAATTTTTTTACAAGCAATTATCCTTGTTGGCACCTACCCAAGACCTGAGGTTGACATGAATCCTTCAGCATCAAATGGCTTGGTAATCCCTAAAGACCTGAAGTTCTCCTGATGTCTGCCTGGCTATGTCTCTTCTGAAAAACCACTTCCTTTCCCACAGTCCAATCAGCCCTGCCATGCTCTAAATTGAGGACTTATTCTCATATGCTGCCTTGGAATTCAGTTCTAAATGTGAGGTTAATGTTAGAAAATGAACCTCTCCTATGTGTTATTCTGTTCATTAAAAATGAAATAGCAAAAGAAATTGCAAGGAGTCCCTTAGCCACCTTCAAAATTCACAACATTCACAGAGTTGGTTATTGAAATATGGAAGGGTGAATGCGGGAATGTTGGAGATGAACTCACCTGAGACTGGGGCTGGGAGCAGCATCAACTTCTAGGTCTTCCCTGTCCTGTTCTAGCAGCAACTGCAACTCCCCTCCAATCCCGATAATTTCACTTTGTAATCGCTCCCCCATTATTAGTAATTTTATGCAATTATGAAATTTCCTGCTTTTCTCATCTTCTGATTATTTCTACCAGACTCATTTCCAAAACTCATCTGCCACATTCCTCACCAGGCCTTCTCTAAAATCATTTTCCTCTTCAAGAAATTACCTCAGAAATTTCTTTCACATCACCTATCATCTATCTGTCATATGGGTATTTGCATATCTTATCTCCTGTATTAAACTGTTAGTGTCTCAAGGACAGAATTCATAGCTTACTTTATTTCACATCTTACATAGCATTTGATTTTATAAGTTTTTATCTGTATGATTGTTATTTATAAAAAAGTAATCTAGTTAGAGACTGCATGAAGCTAAAGCAAACAGTAATTGTGAAAACATGTTTTTGTTTCAATTCTGGAACTCAGTAAGCATAGTCAAGGATACCACCTCAGTTTCTTTTTATTCATTCATATCTTTATTTACTTCTAATTACATGCAAGAGTATGTGATATGCATCCCAAAAGACGTTTGCAAGGATGCTAATCAGTCCTATATAACACACTTTCCATGAGTCAGACTCTGCATCTATAAACCACAATGAGACACAGTAGACGTCAAAGCAACATGCCCCTGCCCCTGCCACATCCTCACATTACAGAGAACAGAGATGAAGGCAAAGTTATAAATTTAAAAGCAGTAAGAACATGTAGCAAAAATAATCCAGGTTTGTTTAATCCTTTCTCTATTCAGCAAAAACATTTAATTCATTTTGACTAATGTAGTGAATACTATTTTGAATTTTACATATATCATATGGAAAATCACTTTTTTAATGCTGAACTGACATGACCATTTGGGGTGAGACAATGTTAATCTCATTTTCTAGGAAATTCTAGAATAATTCATATACTCTATTATCAGCAGCAGCTTTCCAGCTTAATGAACCCAGTAAATTTTTCAGGCTTTTATTTGATTCAGTACCACCTCACTACTGTAATATATATCAATAGTAGCTTATCACAACCTAAAATATTTATGTCTAATTCAAAAAACATTTTGCCCTACTCTTTATAAGTCAATTCTAGTTTTTTGTCAACAAGCACTAGAGTTTTCTTTAATGTATTAAATTACTACTGCTTTATAATAAGATTTAAATTAACCTGAAACATAGTATTGCCCTTTTCCCTGAGACATAAAAATTTAACATATGATTGGCATGACATTTTCCAAATAGAACATATTAAATCATGTTCATAACAAGTATCTTTAATATATGACACGCTTCTATTAAAATGTTAAAATAACTTCTCTGGCAGGGATTAAAGAAGCCCTCCAAAATACCTGCTAAATTAAGAAATTTGTCTTATACTATAACGTGAATAGAATCAGTTTGGATTTACTTAGGAGATAGTCAAAACTGGCAACTGTAAAGTAATTGTTTTTGAGAGGGTTAAATCTTTATTTATGTAATTATTTATTTAATTAAAGAAATGATTTAATTTTTTTCTCCCTGTCTGCCTCCCTAGAGTAATTTGAAAATATGCTCTATCTTCAGAAAGATCAAAGACTATTTGCTGATTTCTGATTCTTATACAGACTTTTGCAATACATACATTTTTAAATCTCAAAGTATGATGTGTCCGTTGAAAAGTATTATAAATATCTGAGTGGAGGAAAAAAAATAAAATTATTTTAAATACTATAGTTACTACTTTTCTCTATAGTTTTCAATCATTTAATCTCATTTAACTTGGTATGATTAAAGAAGTTACTCTAAAATTGTGATAACAAAAATGATTGTTATAAGCCAGATATAGCTGAAATATTTTAATTATTACTTGGATAAAGTCAATGAGTAAGTTTTTAAAAGTAATCTGGAATAGCAATCTTAACTCCTTTAGCAGAAAGCTCTGGGGGAGTAAAATTCATTCTTTTCAAATTACTTCCTGATATGTAATCATCACAGAGACTTTGAACTGAGTGGACAGTAACATAATCTGTCTCTTTGCTAGAAGCATTACATCAACCTGCTTCTATCTACATAGGTGAATCTTATGCTTGGTGACATTAAGAAAATTATCAATTAAGATCATTATCTCGAAACAATAGGAAGATCTGATTATCCTCTGTAGCAACTGTAAATACCAACTTAAAATCGCATAAAAAGGGTCTGTTTTTTATTTCTCATCTTTCACAATATCCAGGAAAGAGATTTTAAAATGGAAATACTTCTATTTTTGTTTGCAGAGCCTGTATAGGCATTTGCTCCCACAGATGTTCCAAATTTACACACAGGAAAGAAGAATGTTGAAACCACCTTCATCATTTATAGAATGGTGACAATACTAAAGAACATTCTTTTCTCCTCCCTGGAGAAGTTTTATTAAAGGTTCCAGATATTCATCCTCTGTGACCACTGGGAATATTTGACTATAATTGTCTTTAGGGGAGTGTTCTCAAAAGTTTGTCTGTGCTGTACATCTCTAGGACAAAGATGTTCTGCTTGGTGTCAGAAAAGTGCTAATTATATGAAGACATTTCCTGGCTAGTCATTAAAGGGGGTTGTTAATGATGGCCTTAAAGAGGCTTAAGAATCATTTAAAAGGTAAATGAAATTATTTTACTGACAGTTTATGTATCTAAAAATGATTGCTCTTTATGAAATAGTAATGTTCAGACATGAAAAAATGATATCTAACTGCACGGTTTTATTGTTCAGTACTTAGTAGAGGAAAAAAGTTAATTGAATCATGAAAAAATGTTTAGCAAGAAATTACTATAGTAATTTACCAAATAATGTTGACTCCAGTCACTTTTAAAACTAGAATGTGCTGAAACCCCTAGCCATTATTTATACATGGTAAAAAATTATTGGGTTGGCTAATCAATAAAACATTCATCTCTTCTGGAAACATTTTTTAAATTCCAAGCAAAAAACACAGAGGCTGTGAACACAACTGCACTGAATTTTATTTTCACTGAATATATGAATCCCATAAAGCTTTAAACTTTTATAGACTCTAACACTGTCACCAAAATCCATATAAAATCAGTTTTTCTACAAATGAGCCCTTGTAGAGGGGGAAGACCTTTTTACTTGCCTGAAAGTATTTGCATGTCTTAAATAAATGATTTAAACTTAAGCTTGTTCATTAACACGCTTACCAACTTGGCCTTAACCAAATGAGCAGCAAATTTAAACCATACCTATTAAACAGTAAGAAAACATAAATAGTTATTTAAATGCATCTTTCTGTAAAATAAACTTTAAATGATTTGGTTTATATTAAATATTGTAGCCCACCTGTTTAGCATCTCCCCATTATTATGTTTTTATTTTTTGTCACTCTCATTACCCGTCTTGCTCTAGTACTTTTTTGAAAAATAAAAAAGCAAAAATTTTATTTTACATTATGATGATCACTATTAGTATTTTATAGACATAATGACATGTTTCAGTTGACAAAGGGAACAATTTTCTTAGATTTCTTAATAGGATACCTGTAATCTATTAGAATAAAAATGACATGTTAAAATATATCTATAGAAAAGTTAAATGAAGCTTTGAAAAATTTGGGAAGGAAAAGTTTCTATTAGAGGATTTTTTATTAGTAACTTTTCAATGATTTTTATTGTTATTTTTAACATTCCCTCAGTAAGGGAGCATCATTAGCCACATTTTACAAAGGAATAAAGGCTGTCGGTGTTTATGTTTTATCAAGAGTAAGTTAGTGACCCATCACTTTAACCATTAAACTACTCATTAAAATTCTGTTGCTGTCTCTCTTTATGATCCAGTTTCTTATCTATAGTTACAAATTAAATTGTAAGCATATCCTAGGCTGTTTACTGTATTACTCCTTTTCTCTACTATGTTTATTTTTTGAATATTTTGTATGTTCTCAAATATTGCTGGCATTTTTCTAAAACTTATTGCTCTCCATTTCAGTTCTATCAGAAAATTTCCAACTCTTCCTCATGATCCTTTCCAACCATGTGGCCACAAGTTAAAAATATCTACACCTCACCCCACCAAGAATTATTTATAATCCACATACCAGAGATTCTAAACTTCTTTATGGGAAAGAAACTATAGTTGATTTATCATTATTATTTTTTAAGAACCCTTTAAATTCTTTATGAGGAAGAAAGAATTTGAGAGTAAGTTTAAGAAAAAAGTCGAGACTAATTTTCAGAACCCAGGTTCCAAGGAGAGTGTAGTATTGATTCTACATGAAGCACCTAAACTGGATCATCTATATGCAAAGTAGGGTAGAGTGTAGGGAGAGCAGGAGGGGAAAGGGGAAGGAACAGGAATGAGATAGGTGTAAAAAACCTAGTGTAGTGGTAAAAGAATAAAGAAATATCTGTTTACAGACAAGATCCTTCCTAAAAGTCATATGGAGGTGAGAAAGGTAGAAGCTGTTGCTCAAGGTATAAGATCAAACTTGGTGAAAAAGAACCTTTTATTACCAGATTTCAACCAGCACATATTGGTAAAAGTATATATACTTTGAAAGAGTCAGTTATTCTTTACATATTTTAAGTCTATTTCTTACCCTTTTTCTCACTTCAATGATACCTATTTTAGGATCTGAGTTTTTCAAGGACAAGAAATACATCTGTTATGCTTTCTTGGCATAGCACCCAGCACAGGAAATGAGGGCGTTAAATAAATATTATCAGAAGAAGAGAAAATGAAAGGGAACAGTAAAGACTGGTTAATTGCATCTTTTGACCTATTCTTTATTCTGGTAAAGTTTCATTTTATGAGACTAAGTATAAATATGCACCTTTATTTTCTATAAATTCCTGAAACTGATTTAATAGTCGCAAAAATATTCTGAGTTATTTTTCCTAGATACAGCCTGAATGTTGATAATGAAGGACATATTTTGAGTGAATTCTTTACCTTATAGAAATTTAGAATTCTGAATGACTTTGACAAATTGAAAAAATAAAAATAATACAACTTCATGGGAATAAATGAAGGATAATTTGCTTTGTGAAGAACAAATTTGCATAAAAGAATGTAAAAAAAGTTACTATACAAAGATATTCATTAAAAATTATTGTCTCATTCAAGGAAGTCATAAAATCATAGCATCTTGAGACAATAACAATCATCTAGTCCAGTTCCTATTATCTATATATAAGCAAACCGATGCAGATAAGTTAGATGACTTATCCAACTCAAAACAGCTAATAAGCTGGAATAGGAGAGCAGACATGATCCTGACTCCCAGACCACTGCTCACAGGATGGAGTGATATGATGATAGAGGAATTTTCATAATAAATTGTAAAATGTGCCCAATTTGGATCTTGCTGATTTTGAAATATTAAATAAAATGAAGAGAACTTGGCCGGAATCCATATGAAGTAACTGATTAGAGGTTTGGAGTTTATAAAGGGAGTTTCAAGAATTATAGTTATTAGGTCTTCAAGGGAAGCTTATTTACCGACTTCATGTATATCATGTTTTACACAGAGAATGGTAGGTAACCAGATGGTTTCTCTTCAAAGTCAGAAGAAGAGGAGACAAAATTGATGACACTTTCTAGTAAAAGTAAAGGTGGTTTCTTGTCAAATCATGTGAGAATTGGTCATTTGGGGAATATAAAATTGTATGATAAATTTGAACAGAAAAAAATGGAAAATTTAAAATTATTGTTTGATTGATGTGATTTTTAAATTTGCAGAAAAGATGTTTAATTAGTACCCCTAAAAATTTTATCATCTAAATGATAATACAAGCCCTGTGATATATTAACCACTCAGATACAATATCTTATATTTGCCCCATTTTTAACTTCAGGAATTAAACCACTTAAAGAAAAGAGGATGGGCCACTCTATAGAGAGGAACCATAGCACAATGGTTAAGAACTTGGATACTGAAACAAGCCAGTCTATCTGTGATTCTCAGCTCTTTTACTTACTAGCTGTGTAAACTTGTGTAACTACCTCACCCCTCTCTGTGCCACAGAGGGATGTAAAATAAAAATAATGGTGATCAACTCCAGTAGTTGTTATTAGAATTAAATGAGTTAAAAATCATCAACCACTTTGAATAGTTCTTGGCATATAGGTGGCCATTTATAGCAAAATTTCGATCTATGTAAAAACCACATTCACAAAATTAAATACTCAGATATATAATCCTAAGTGCCTAAAAGAATGAAATTTTTGAAATGTTCCAGTGCACACACCTGAAAGTTGTAATCACTTTCCAAATACAAGAAAAGTCAGGGCATACATTTGAAATCTATCTATTTTTACTTAACACTAAAAATATAAAATGCCCAGACTGGAAAGCCTATCTTTGAACCCAAGGCCAAGGATTGGCAAGTACGTTCTCAACATGGGAAACTGGAGCCTAGAGTATGACTCTCACTTTTTATAGCAGACTCTCTGCTCACATTATGCCTACTAACTAGAAGGAGATATATATGAAGAATTTAGACCAAACAAAGAAAAATGGGAAAAAATGTTCGGTTACAACATTAGTGCCCCCAAAATGACCAAATAGTGTTTGAGAGGTTCTTACTCTATATGAACCCAGAATTGGCTGATGGTCAAGTGTATTACTGTTAGAGATTATCCCTCCCAAACCCATCAGTCTATATTCCACTTTTATTGCCTATAAACACTATGTGGAATGGGAAGTGGGGACATTTCTTCTAAATTTCAGCCCAAAGAAGAGGAGATTTAAGCAACCAATTTTTCAAGATTTTGTGAGTATGTTTTTGGGAGCATTTTTACACTTATCTCTTAGCTCCTCAGAATGGAGCTGGTTATGTGGAGGATATTCCCTTGCTTGAAATGATGAAGGTGAATGTTGGGCACATAATTAAAGTGAGTGGACTTGGTAATTTTAGAACCCTAAACCACAGGCAGGTCTCTAAAGGTAATTTTGGCATTTACTGTTATCAAGGAGTGTATTTGCACCATAAAGAAATATTGTTTTAGCCTCTCCAGTGGCATCTTATGTAACTCTACTCAGACCCTCATCAAATTGATAAAACCTCTCCTTGCTTATATGCTTCCTTGTTCATTCTTTCTCTCTTTTCCATTCTTCTTTCCTTTGTGTTACTTTCTTGTCACAAGTGATAATGGTGTTTTATTACATGAATTCCTTTCAGTGTTTAGAATGTGTTATGAGATATAAGATTACATAAAATCTTATAGCTCAGATGGTTAATTTTATGTGTCAACTTGGCTGAGCCATGGTGTCCAGACATTTGGCCAAATGCTATTCTAGTGTGTTATTCTGTGAGAGCATTTCTCCTTGATGTGAGAAGGACTCATTCAACCAATTGAAGACCTTAATAGATCAAATAGTCTGAGCAATTCGCCTATCCGAATTGGGACATTTGTCTTTTTTGCTTTCATACTTGGATTGAAATATCTGTTCTTCTCTGGTCTTGAGGATGCTGATTTTTGGACTAGAACTTACACTATCAGCTCTTCTGTGTCTCCAGCTTACTGAATACAGATCTTTCGATTTTTTAGCCTTTATAATCATGTGGTGCATTTCCTTATAATAAATTTCTCTCTCTCTCTCTCTCTCTCTCTCTCTCTCTCTTCATAAAAAAAATATATATATTTCTTTATGAAGTTAAGCACACACTGAACTTATAACTCAGCAATTCTAATATTTGGTGTTTACACAAGATAAGTGAAAATATATGTCCACGAAAAATTTGTACAAAAACCCATCAGATTTTACACTTAAAAAAAACAGAAAAGTTTTGGATTTTATAATATCACACTCCTTTTCATCTTAGTTTTTACTTAAAGAAAAAAATCACATTATCAATGCTTGAAACTGAATTCAAAATTTTGTTATTATTCCTCTAGTAATGAGAAATTGTGCCAAATTAGTGTGGAAAATTTTTTTCTTAAATGCATTTTTGTAGTACATGTCAAAGGAATAATATCATTGACATGAAGGCTAAATTGCAGTCATGCCGCAAAACATAAATTAAAAGTTTTAAATGTGTCTCATTTTCCAAGGTCACAAGTCTAGGATTATAGTATTTAGTAAAATAATAGTCTGTAAAAAAATATTTTGAGTTTTCCCGAAACAAAACTTGGGTTATCGACAAGGAGTATAATTGTGTGAAAAACAACAGAAATTTTGTAAATCCAAAAGAGGGGAACATATAATCAGCACTCTTCATCTGCAGAAGGGAAAAAAGTGGCCAAGGAAAAATTCTTGATGTCCTATTAGACACTTATGTTTTCAATTTTTTTTTTTTACCACTTAGTAAGAAATATATTTTTATTCTGAAAGACACATACTTGTGTATAAATGAATCTCCAGTTCACACATCCCTTCATATGGATAACAGAAACAAGTTTTGTGAATTAATTATTTCTCTTACTTTACTCAATGCACTCTGATATATTCTATTTCATTTAAGTGAAAATGATGGTTGGACTGAAGTTTGATCAACACTACTCTAGTTTTGAAAGATCATTTGTAATTCTTTCAAAATGTAAACCAGAGAAAATAGAATCAGAAGAAATTCAGGAAAAGAGAAGAAAGATATTCTAGAATATAATTAATAAATATGGGGTCTTGGAACTAATGGTCAGAGAATGTTCTAACTATCTTTAGAAGAACAATCGGCAACTATTTATCTAGGATAACATTTAATTATATAATTTTATACTTACCCATACATGATAGAAGGATCAAATGACATTCTTATAAGTTACTTGAAATTCTAAAAATATTCTAGAACTTCCATTTATTTAGTGAGTCATAATGAATTAATTAATAATTCTGCTTTTTAATTATTTCTTAATGATTACAACTATAGCTGTTTCTGTTTTTTCAGATTTTTTTCTGCCCTTGATTTTATTCATTTTATCTTTGATAATATAATTTAATAAAACTATTGTGTGATTATTCAATTCAATTAAAACAAGAGTTTTAAAACAGAGATTCTATAAGAGCATAAGGTACATATATATAGATGACTAATGTTAAAATTAAAACTTTAAAAGAATACATAACATTTTAATATAAATCATTAATTATAAAATTTGATCAAAAATGAAAATATATTAAAAGATAAAGTCTAATTTTTATCTAAATTATTGTTGTTTAAAGATATTTTTATCATGTCTTACATTTATGTCTCTTTACTTTATTTTCTTTTTTATGTTATGATACTTTTAGTGCCCTTAGTAGTCATGTCTATAAATCTATTGTAAAGTGCTTGAGATCCATTAAAAACTACTTTTATATTCTAATCGATACTTGTGCCAAAATATGGTTTAATAAGGTACTCATGACTATCCCCAATAGTACATTATTGTCTTTTGTTAAAATATATTTTCAGAAAATAAATATCCCTGACTTGCTACCTATTTGGGAATATATTAGAAAATAAGAAGATAAGTCTTTTCAATCCAATGCTAACAGTTCAAATAATTTCATGAATCAAAACTTGCACAGTAAATTTGATCCCTGCTGTACTTGACCATAAAATTGATAAAATTTAACTTCAAGGGCATTCAAAACAAGTGTGGGCTCCACTCATAAAACTAAAGTCATAATTTAAAAATAGCTCGGACCTTCAGATTAATCATGCAGAATGGGACGATGATAACCACTGTGTCCTGTCAATGTTCTAGAGGTGAAATTGGAACAATGGAAGTCAAGTCACAAATGTTTCAGGCAAGCTGGATGATGTTCATTATCATTATATCCAGGCATAATGTTGTTCAGGCTTTTCCCCGAGAAAAATATCAGTTCTATATTTTCCTTCATTTTTTAAGAGAATATTGTAAATAAATGGCTTCATTCCCCCTGTCCCCAACCCCAATTAAATAGCCCTGATTCTTAGTTCCATCTCAGGATGAAAAAAGTAGAAATCTAGAAAGAAAATCTATTTTGAGTTTATTTTAGAGAAAAGTGAATGTGTCCCTCAATAATTTAATGTTGAAAAATGAGCAGAAAAACATATTTTTAAAACACACAGGCTTAATAAACACCTTACCAGACAAGATAAACAAACAGTGAATAAACATATGAAAAGATGGTCAACATCATAAGCTATTTGAAACAACAATGAGATACCTCCATACACCTATTAAAGTGGCCAAAATCTACAATACTGACAACATCAAATGCTGGTGAGGATGTAAAACAATAGGAACTCTCATTTGTTGCTGGTGGGAATGCAAAATAACACAGCCACTTTGGAAGACAGTTTGACAATTTTTTACTAAATTATACATAGTTTTACCATAGGATCCAGTCTGGGCCCTGCATCATTTGTATGGAGAAACTAAATGAAATTGAATTTGTGGTTTTTGCTTTTATAAACCCTGCCTTTCTCTTCAGAGCATAATTTGGGTTGCTACCCGAATTAGCGCCTCTCTATGAAATCTTTTTTGTTGTTGTTTAAATAAACGCTTTTTGTTCTATGGCCTAAAAGTTTTCTTTGGTTAATAGTTCACAGATGGCAGGCTTGATACTAGGTACACAAATGGGTGTTGCTTCTGCTGGGTCCTTGGTAGGGCTCCTGCTGGATCAATGGGCAGGTTACTGAGTGGGCAGGACTCAAATTTAGGAATGCAGCTAAGTGGGCCTGTGATGGAGTCACAGAGCTACTTCTGGATCCATATCTGGGATTGAGGTCTGAAGGCCTGCCTTCAAGAGCATGGACGGGTGTGCATCTTGTGGGGTTCCTGTGTGGTCAGGACTGCCCTCAGGCCACAGCTGAATGAAGTTGGAGTTCAGTCACAGGGCTGATTTAGGATCTGCCTGACTTTCAGGAAACAAAGCCTGGATGGGAAATTTCATTCACAGACGGACAGGGCTGTTTCTGTGTCTGTAGCTAAGGTCTTGGATGGCAAAACTTTCACGTGGTCATGAGCCTGTTTTCTCAAAATTGCTCTCCTTGGTCTTGGACTCCACTGGGGTTTTGCTATTTCTTATCTGGATCTCAAAGTTTCCACAGAGGCTCTTTTGTACGTGATGTGTGCCCAATTGTTTTTGCTAAGGTGGGATGTCAATGGGGAAACTCCTATTTCACCATCTTGCTGACATCACCTCTCTCGGAATGAACTTAATCTTGGCAATAAAGGTAAATTCGGGTTTAAGATGGTCTATTTAGGATTAGCCCAATGTATTTTATGTAATAGTCAATTTAAAGTATAAATTTTATATCAGGGCTATTCTACTCTTTTTAAGGTGCCTCTTCTCATGAAGTTTGCTCAGATAAAAACTGACATGATCTTATTATAGAGGGCTGGGAGTGTGAACTGGCTCATATACTCTTAGTATTCTTCCTAAGTTTTTTGTGGTGTGGTTAGTCTGTGCTGGCTCTTGGGTTCTTTGAGCTGGCATTCTCTATGAGGTGTGGCTTGTTATTTTTTGTTACTTGGGTAGCTGATGCTAAAAATCCATAGTTGCTACTATTTACTTTGGTCATAAAGTTTCTGTATTCTGCAGTTCCCTCCTTCTCACTCCCAGTCTCTGATGTTTCACTGTTTTCTCTGCATCTCCTTGTCCTCCACTGAGGAACTCCTGGGTCTCCTACATAGCATTTTCATATAATATGGGCTCAGGGTACCCTTTTTAGGCTTATCTATTATATTAGTCAGGGTTCTCTGGAGAAATAGAACCAGTAGGATGAAATTACTTATATATGGTATATATGTATAGTATACCCATAGGGCATATACCAGAGCCAGACAATGCAGAGGTGTCCCTTGGTATAGCTGCAAGAATCAGGGTGCCATAAAAAAGTATAAGCTTCATTCTGGGAGATGCTGGCAAGACGAAATGAAGCCAAGGAACAGCTCAGAGACTGCATCCACTGACCTCCGCTCCTTGAGAGCACCTCCATTGGCTCTCAACTCAACTCTCTTCAGGGGTGTGCCAAACCTGAAGTCTGCCCCTCAGGCCAAAGTACCTGGGTCTTTGGGCAAGCACATAGGTCTTCTTCACTGAAAGACTTGGGGTATGTTTCACTCCTTTATCTGTATAGTTCTCTGA